>OY720109.1:14846959-14882859 GCA_963082835.1 Leptogaster cylindrica | reverse complement strand
TAGGAAGCAGTTTTTTCAAATTCAATTTTTAAGGGGGTGAAAAGGGGTGAACACGGTTTCTCCGGAACCACTGAACCGATTTCCACAAAATTTTGTATACTTCTTCAACTTATATCATGGGTCCTCACTAAGAACCGGTTTTTGAAATTCCACCTAAGGGGGTAAAATTGGGGATGAAATTTCTCATGGAATTTCACCATCTTTGAAGTACAAAAATTCATAAAAATTGGTATTTGGCCTTTTGTTTAGAAAAAAAGCTCAATGAGAACTACTACCCTCTATCCTAATTCAACCCCTCAAAACCATCCTTGACTGAAAAAAACTAACCAACTATTATTGCAGCCCGATCTACCGGAAACGGCTGTATGTATTATACGTCGCGTTCGGGAGTAGTTATAAATTTTAATGTAATATGATGCACATTGCACATATTATAATTTTCACCGCCCGAGTGTAACCGGGTAGACCTGCTATAAATATATATTTACACTCCAGCAGCTTTTTGAGCTTTATTGTTGCAGATATTGGGATCTAACTTTATTATGGTATTTCGAGGGTACAATAGCTCGGTTAAGTTGGTTAATGAGCAAAACCGCTCCAAGGGGGTATATAAAATATGTTTTTCTAAAGGGTTTTCCATTGGCATTAGGTAGGTACTATACATTTTCCTTTTTTTAATATGAACGCACATATTTTCACATATTTTCTGATCTGTCAATATCAGTTTAATTGCTTGTCAATGCCTACCATTTAATCACCATGAAGTACACGAATGAGCAACGGTTACAAATAATTAAAATTTATGAAGTCTGTGGCCGCAATTTTAAGAGCAGTGTCGCCAAATTTCGATGAAGCTCATTTCTGGCTGAACGGCTGTCAACAAGCAGAAAATGCGCTTTTGGGCCACAACAAACCCACATGTAGTAGTGTATCAACTATGAGGCACCACTGCATCCACAAAAAGTACCGGTTTGGTGCAGTTTTCATACCGGCGGCTGTCAGTGTTCCTTTGTTTTGTTGATGATGTTGGCTGCCACGTTACAGTCAATTTAGTTCAGTGATGGGCAGGCCCATGATACAAAGAACATAAGGTATGCCAAAGATTTTTTTGACAACTGCCATGACGTCACTACGTGCACGTATTTTCAAATGCGTAATTTTTAGCCGCACTTTTCAAATGTTACTGAAAGCATTTCCCTCGGCAATTCATCTGAGAAATTATTTAAAATGATATTTTTCAATGAACAACAACTGAAACTTTATATTATAATCCATATAAAAATACAGTCAACATCAAATTAAAAGTGTAATATAGACAAAAAATAAAACAGTAAATTTTATGTCACAGTTTTTATTTTTTTCTTAATTTTTGTTTTCTGACAACATTAGACTAATTTCTGTTTAAATATCTTATCTTAAAATACATTCTACATCTAAAAAATAACTTCTTCACTTCTTCTTCGGCAATTATAACTTTTGCCTTAATTAACAGTATTTCAGTATATTTCATGATATTTTTACAGTTCTTTATTACACACTAAGCCATTTTAAATTCAAAATAGTACAATTAATATTAAAAACTATTGAAAATCTTTAAAAAACTTTTAAAACTTGCACACGAATTTGTAAACAAAAACCTGGCAAACCATCGAATGCTCATTGGATGAACCCGATGACGCGCAAAATGGCGCGGGTGCGAAATCATTGGCATACCTTATGTTCCTTGTATCATGGGCAGGCCTTTGTCCGCGGGCACTCCAGCTTTTAGAGCTTTGAATATGTACACGAGCAGCTCGCAAGTCGAGAGCGCATCTTTCGGCCGCCGGCCGTCATGCGAGCAGGACTATGCTTCTTTTCGCTTTGCTTTCGGTACACTGTAAATTTGAAGTCATTTTGCCATGTGGCTTCACTTTTACATGACAGGTGACGTCACCAAAATTAACAGTGTAAAAAAGGCCGGAGAGAGCTTTGAAGAGCTTTTACACAATCACATTTTGAGACTGTGGTTGCATGCCCATCCCTGATTTAGTTAGACCTCTTAGGGCCGTTTTCTTCACTCTCCATTAAAATTAATGGCGCCATTATTCCAATATTTGAATTTCTTCACTTTCAATTAACTATTTTAACTGAAGCTGCCTCCATTAAATTTGACAGCTGGTTATTTAACTGAGCCATTAGTTAATAGGCCGAGCGAGTTCCATTAACGCCTCTAATGGAGCCATTATAGTAATTTGCTGTTTCTTGACATCTAATGTTGACATTTGTATTTTGTGTTTTTATTGAAATATAATTATTGAAAAGTGATTAAAAAGTGAAAATGGAACATATTTGGGATGATTGGAGTTATGAAGAAGATACAGAGCTAGTTGTGGAGAGACGGCAGTATAAAATGCAAGACCGCATCAACATGGGCAAATGGGACGACACAGATTTCATATATCGTTTCCGGTTGTCGAAGGCAACTGTAGCTATTATTTGCCAACTGATTCGTCCTTCTATTGAGTATTCCCAAGAAAGATCGCGATATATTCGACCAATAGCTCAATTGCTAATAGTTTTAAGATTTTATGCACTGGGCTCAATGCAAGTGGCGATTGCTGATTTTGGCGGTGTCTGTGTTTCGTCAGTGTGTCGAATTGTAAAAAGAGTGTCTTTAGCGATCGCGCAGCAACGACCAATTTTTATAAAAATGCCGGGAACGCACTCAGAACTGTTTGAAGCGTCCAAACAATTTTACATGTTTGCCCGATTTCCGAGAACAATTGGCGCCATAGATGGGACGCATATCAAAATTTAGTCGCCCGGTGGCCAGGATGCTGAAAATTATCGGAATCGCAAAAGTTGGTTTTCTTTCAACGTTCAAACGGTGTGTGCAGCGAACATGAAAATTATTAACATCGTCGCCCGGTGGCCCGTCGCATCACATGACCAAACCATTTTTAAATAATTCCTCCCTGAAAGGACGAATGGAACGAGGTGATTTTCAAAATTTTATACTCGTCGGCGATTCTGGGTACCGCAACACGAACTATTTGGCTACACCTTATCTCAATTGCGCCAACGAAGTACAAAAATTGTACAATGAGAGCCAAATTCGCACTCGCAATGTCATCGAACGTGTTTTTGGAGTGTGGAAACGACGGTTCCCGGTGCTTTCAATGGGTATACGGGTGCAAATACCTACAGTACAGCTGATAATTGTAGCCTGCGCGGTACTGCACAATATTGCAATAGATTCTAAAGACATTTTGCCGCCAACGGGCATCGCGGATTTCGAAGACATCTTAGCAGCATGTGAGGTACCGAATGCCGACCAATCGCAAGGAACACACCAGACAACGTACGTGACAATATGCTGATTCAATATTTCCAGACCCTTAGTATTAACCGCAATTAATTAAAAATGTTTTAGGTTAATTAAGAATTTTTATTTTTAAAGTTTTCAGGAAAATAATAATAAAAATTAATATTAAAAGCAAATAATATAATATTTTACAAATACCTAAATATAAGATTTTACAATATAATATTTTACAAATACCTAAATATAAGATTACAATATAATATTTTACAAATACCTAAATATAAGATTACAAAGTTTCATTACATTTTTTACAATACTCTACATTTAAAATCTTCATCCGCAGTTCATGTTCCTCCTCCTGATGTGAAATCGATGTCAATAATTGTTTTTTCCTGAGATCATTCAGCTCGATCTCCTGCTGAAGAATTTTCTTCTTTAATTCCGTAATGGAGTCATCCTCGCTGGTTTTCCGTTGCTGCCGCGTTCGCTTTGCACCCTTGGTAGCTTGGAGCACAGTGCTCAACGGCTTCCTCAGCATTTTCGGGGTGTGGCTCGACCAATCAGGCGTAGCAGGAGTCGCTGACGATTCTCCAGTTGCATTGTTATCACCGGCATTATCGGCACCGATAACAAAAGATTCGTCAACGACTAATTCGCGGCCAACAAGTATGGTCCCATCAGGCTGAATCACCATTTCATCAATACTTCCAGTCATGATGTTGGAGTCCACGATCGTTTCGATGTTGGGGTCCATCGTTCCAGAAGTCGTCGCGCTATCGTCGTCATCATCACAAAAGGCCTCGTTTCCCTGAATCGATATCGCGATCGTATCCGCCAATTCAGCCATTGCTTCATTGGTTGGAGTCCAGTCCGCTGCTGATGTACCGCCACCAGTTGCCATTCGGCTTAAACGCTCCGCGGCAAAAGTTTTCCTCAAACCTCCCTTTATATTGGTATATTTATCCCGCAGCGCTTTTGACGAACGTGCCTGAAATAGAATAGAGATATAAATAATTAAATCAAGATTCGCAACAATAATTTATTATAATACAATAATTTTAACAAACGTTGAAAAATAAAATAAAACACAACTCACCACATTTGGGCAGGCAGAATTAAATTCCTCCGCGATGTTTTCCCACGCCTTATTTTTTTCGCGGATTGTAACTGCATCTGTTTTTTTGTTCTCAATGATGCCTTTCCGCTTGAGGATGCACTTCAAAAGGACTTCCTCTTCCGCACTCGTGAAAATCCTCGACCGCACGCGCTTTGTTTCTTTGGATTCTGAAATTCTCGACATTGGTTAATATTTAAAAAAATTTCGTATTTAAACAATTTCAAAACTTTCACCTGAAGAGTCCACCAGAATATTGATTGTACATCTCCTGAGTCAACGTTTTTATCCTTCCTAGATACACTTTCTTCACCCCACTCAAGAGTAAACATTACTCAGAATTTCTTCAATATTATTTCGAGAAATTAACTAAATTACTGTTCGACCACAATCCTTTCGTTTTTAACCCGAATACTTTATGGTTTTATTAGTCCGTACTTTATTTATTATGTGACCGTATTGTCCGTCCGCGTAGAACAATATTTTGCAACAGCATTCTTGGGTTTTTTATGATGCTGTAATAAAATATCTAACCGGAAATTTTACGTACACAGGTAAACATAAATCAATTTTGTAAAGAGTAGGATTGTTAATAAGTAGGGGAGCGGCGTACAATGTGCGCATAGTTTTGAGTTTAGAGCTCTAAAGGATACTTAAAGGAGGCTTAGATCAGTAGTGAAGACACGAGTCGAAAGGAAATTTACTAAGCTTTGTTATCAGTGAAGAAATCATTATTCAGTTGTAGATATTTTCCGAGATATAGCTCGAAAACTGCAGGGACCTCTTTGCGCCACATTGTACGCACATGCGTACAATGTGGCGCACTATTAAAAGTGTAACATCTGCGTGGAAAAATAAAGTAAATACAATAGATATTTGATACTTTTCAAAAATTTATTAGAATAATAGGTTAAGCATGATCAAAAATTTAAAAATTCTTGATCGGCTTAAACATCATAGTCGAAATCGCAATAAATGCTAATATAGAAACCAGTGGATATATTAGCACATTCCAAGTGCTTTTTCAGTTTTTCCTCGGCACTAAAAGGAAGGACAAAATATGTCGTAGCTAAAGGAGCAATAAAACATTTAAAAACCATAACATCTTTGTCATTGAACACACCTAATGAATGCGCCACTTTGTACGAACCGCGTGCGCCACATTGGAATTTTTCTGTTATTTTGAAAAATGATCGAAGTTATAAGAAAAATTTAAGATAATCCAAAATCAATTATGATGTTTAAAAGAGGACATCACAGTGAGTCTTTGCATATAAAGTTTTCATAAATGTCTTAAGTATACTAGATGTTGTGAAGGAATGAAAAAAATTTAAAAAAACTTCAAAAATGGGTTTTTTTGATTTTTTTCACAAGACATATTAAATGCGCGGTTGATCGCACCTGTTACTTAGACAAAGTTGGGTTGCTAACTAACACACTTATGACACCGGACAGATTTCATCTACCAATTGTTATAATACCCAAAAAGGCTCTGGGCCACATTGTACGCTGCGCCACTATGTACGCCGCTCCCCTACATATTATGTAATACCTCAAGCAGGAATTCCTAGAAGGAGCATCCATAATTACTGGGCAAGTAGTCATGCACGTATGCTCTGCGGGTGAGGGTTAATAATTATTATTATTATTATTTCCAATTATAATTGGAAATACCAGTTTTTCATTATTTATAAAAAAAATTATTGGCAATCGCATGGAAAAGTATTTGAATTTGAATCAGTCGCATGGAAAAGTATTGGAATGTGTGACGTTTGCATGGAAAAGCATTGGAATTTCTGACATTTGCTTGGAAAGGCATTGAAATTGCCTTAACTAGCTGTTAAATTTAACTGAGCATTAAAAATTTTAATGTTCGGAGAAAAAGTGTGAAGAAATCGATAATTTAATGTCCGTTAATTTAATGACAGTTAAGGATTTAATGGCTAGGTGAAGAAAACGGCCCTTAGAGCAATAATAAGCCGATTTTAGTCCCCAATTAGCGTCGCATGAATGTGACAGATATGTGGTTTCAACAGACGAAATTTAAAAATCATCCACTTGCGTGCAAGCGAAGCAAGCCCTTCGGTCTTTCCATTCTAACCTTTTTTTGGTCAGGTGTGAGATCGTGCCCTTGAACACAAAAAATGTAAAATTTCAAGCAAAATATTCGACTTCAAGTTTTCATATCTCGAGAACTGCTTCATGTGAAGTCTTCAAATCCAGCCCAATTTATGAATGATTTGTCTGCTTTAAAATGCTTGTCAGATCGTTATCATATGTTGCTTAGTTTTGAGGATATAAGCAAAAACTTAAAACCCTGCACGTTGAAGAACAAATGTCCTTTTAAGTCGAATAACTCGAAAACCGTAAGGCGTATTGAAATTTGCCCATACCTCCTTTAAGGTGGACATCCTTAACTGAAACACCCTGCATATGCATTTGATAGGAAATTTTGTGAGCTTTCATTTGGAGTATGGTTAGGTTCGGGCTAAAATGCTTAGTTTCGAATTATGTGAAAAAACAATTTGGCGGTTTTCGGCCACTCCTGAGTTAAGCTGTTTCGGATTCACACCCCCAAAAACATAAAATAACAGAAAAACCTACTTCTATATTTTTTCCTGAAAACGCTCTTTTTTCCCTATTTACTGGACTATTTTATTTTATAGACATTTTAAGGAATTTGATTTCGAATAAAATCTTTTGTTTTGGCCAATTGAGTACTCAGAAAACATGAAGAAACTATCGAACTGCCAACTCGATTACTCAACCCGCGTTTACATGCATGCATTTCAACTCGACCAAAGCTGGATCCGAGTCGAGAGTTCAACCCGGTTTGAACTCGACTAGCGTTTACATGGAGTCAAACCTGTGTTGAACCCAGATTCAATCCTACATTATTCTTTAGTCCCTGTTAATGGAAATCAGGACGGTATTTTACTTTGTCATTCGTTACATCTTTAAGTCAGAATTGTTATCGTCGGGGGCTGCCATCACTATTTTAAATTTCAACATAAATATAAATGAGTATTGCAATATATAAAAAATCCCCAATTATTCATGTTACTATAAAACTGCAAAACTAGTCCATTTAATGGCAAGGATTACTTTTTAATCCAGTTCGTTAGATAAATATGTACTCTTCTTTTAAGACATTGTCGCAGTTTTTTGCAGGAAAATAACTATGACTATTTGCTTGCAAATACAATTAATTGGAATTGTTAGTAAAACCTGTAGAAAATATTCCTTGAAAACAGACAACTATCTGCTTGCCAAGCGAATTGATTCTCTAATTTTGGATAAATTCTCTGAAACATGGTATTTACAATAAAATGATCAGTGGTAACAAGAAAAATTCAGTTGTAATTCATGCCAATCTGGAGTTTATTGCTTGGCATTAACGATTTGCACGAATTCCGGTTTAAGGGAAGCTCCTCCAACGAGGAATCCATCAATATCAGGCTGAGTAGCAAGTTCCTTGCAGTTGGCGGCAGTTACAGATCCCCCATACTGAATCCTGAGGTTATTGGAAACATCCGCAGAGACATTTGCACTTAACCATTTCCTAAGAGCGGCATGTACTTCTTGTGCCTGTTGATTTTAAATGCGTTTTAATCCATATTTTATTTGCAATGAATGCATGTACCTGTGCAGGAGTCGCAGTTTTTCCTGTTCCAATTGCCCAAACCGGTTCATAAGCAAGAACAACATTAGTCCAGTCTTTCACAAATTTAGAAATGACTTGAGTTTGCCTGAAAACGACTTCTTCTGTTTTCGCTGCTTCTCGTTCTTCTAGAGTTTCTCCAATACAAGCGATTACCTTTAGTCCTTCGGCTAAAGCGTGGGCTACTTTTTCACCAATTAGTTCATCAGATTCACCGAAAACTTGACGACGTTCTGAGTGTCCAATGATTACCCAATTGGCTCCAACATCTTTCAGCATAGCGGGTGACACTTCACCGGTAAACGCTCCTTTGGCAACTTTGTAGCAGTTCTGACCCGCAACACCAATACTAGCTGGAAGATGTTCCCTGGTGTAGGCAATGTACACTGCTGGACAGCCAATTACTACCTCAGTGTTGGGATCCAGTGGCCCAGCGGCTAAAGTCTTGCAAATGTCGGCGATCGAGGCTTTGTCGCCGTTCATTTTCCAGTTTCCTCCAACACAAAATTTGCGGATCATTTTCAGAATTGGTCGTTGACAAATTTCTGGAAATAGAAATTACATTCAAATTTTACACTCGCTAGAGTTAGTTACAGTCTATCACATACCACAAAAAAACTTCTACTTAAGATTTGAACAGGACCAGGATTAATTGACCTTCCAACGACCTCCTGTTGACAACCTGATGATTCCTGTCAAAGTGAAAAGTAAAAGAAAAGTTCTTTGTAAGTGACAAGAGATGTCGCTTAAGAGTTAAGATTAATCAAATCAAATGAAGAAGTTCAAAATGTTTTCTATGACTAATCGAAAGTGATCATATTTTTGTGATTGAGGAAACTATTATATGTAAAACAATTGAATATTAAGCAACAGAAAACTAAAGCATGACTGAGTAAGAAACTGTAGCAGATTTCGTTCACTATTGCAGCTGACTGTACTGCGAATAAATTTCGATTTTTAACCATAGATTACGGCTTAAAGGCCAGTCCAGATTAGGGATGGGAAACACCTACCGGTTTAAACCGAAAACCGGTGTTTTGGTTCGGTCAACCGGTGTTTTTTCGGTGATGTTTTTGGTTCGGTTTTCACCGGTGATTTTTTTTAAATGCAATAACCGGATAAAAAAAACCGGCAAAATAAGTTTTGTAAACAGAAAGAAAACATGGTCATTTTTACACCTTTCGGTGACATTTTGCTTTTTAGAAAAAAAAACCTAAATTGTAATTGAAACATTGATTGAAATGGTTTTGAATTTGAAAACTCTTTCAAAAACGGCCTGCGGACATACACGCGAGGAAAGCAATCAGCAAAATTAAAGTTTTTGAGCTTTAAAGCTTTAACCCCAGTTTGTTATTAAAAAATTAAACAATAATCAATATTGAATATACAATGTATATGTAATATACATACTATTATACTTTTTTTGTAACTAAGGCGTTCCGCGCTTGGCTTAAAACTATAAATACTTAAAAAAATTTGGTTTTATTATAAGCGCTGCATTATTTTACTAGCGATCCGCAAATGTTTAACTATTTTGGCTTTTGAATGAACATTTTGATAGTTGCCTTTTGATTTATAGTTGCCTTTGCATCAGAAGGAAATAGATATTTTTTTATAGTTTGTGTTTGATTTGAGTTTTGAGTTTATCTTCAGGCTACAGCTGCTCACCACCAGCTCCATATTTGCTATGCACTATGCAGCAGTAGCGAGCTTTTGGTGTTTATAAAATAAAAGTTTTTAAAAAACACCGAAAACCGGTTATTTGAAAAACCGGTGATTTAGAACGGTTTAAACCGCCCGGTTAAACCGCAGGTAAAAACACCGAAATAACCGAACACCGGTTATTTTGGCAACAACCGCCA
This sequence comes from Leptogaster cylindrica, assembly GCA_963082835.1. NCBI lineage: Eukaryota > Metazoa > Arthropoda > Insecta > Diptera > Asilidae > Leptogaster > Leptogaster cylindrica. The sequence goes on along the minus strand of OY720109.1, from coordinate 14,872,918 downwards.
TCTTAGTCCCGATAGTTCCGCCTCCTTTCGTTCGTTCGCCACCGTTCGTTTTTTCTTCTTCTTTCGTTTTCGTCCGTTTTTTTGTAATGTCCACATAGCAACCGTTTTAGTGCAATCATTTTAGTTCTGAACCCCAAAAAAATTGCAACACGAGAGATTTTTTTTTTAAATGATAGCTAAGAGTGCCCTTAATCACCCCTCCAAAATCGCCATAAATCGCACCTTCGGAACATGGTCAAAATGGAAGATGCCCGCGGAGATTGCGGCCAAAATTTTCAATTCAGCTAATATCTCGAGAACGGTTCGATGTATTGAAAAAGTTTTTTCAGATAAATTGTAGCTCTTTCAATGCTGATTAATTTTTATATCTACACTTTTTCTGTCGGACGTACGGTATGACTGCAATCTGCTGAGGCGTATTTGGTTGAAATCTGCATTGTTAAAAAAAAGTCAAAATTTCTAATTTCGGATTGCTATGCAGGATCTAATAGCGAAGATGGTCAACCCGGAACAGGGTGATAGACCTCATGGCGAACAAAAAAATTCTATCCCCACCACCTTCCGATTTAGAGGGGATTTTGTAGTTCTTTGATCGTGGGCGAGGTTGTTGCACTAAAATACCAATATCTCTGAAACTACTTGAGATAGCTTAATGTTTTATACCTTATCAGAAAGATAATAAATGTATCTTTCTAACAAGGTTATACACTAGAAAATCTAATGAGCCACTGAGTCAGAATAATAATGGAAAGTTTGCGGAAAAAGCCTACAAAGCCTGAGATCATTCTTGAGAAGTGAAATTTTGCAAAGTTTAAACCACTGTACTGACTCAGTGGCTCATTAGATTTTATAGGCAGAAAGTGAGGTTATGCCCAACCGCCCTTTCGCCTAAAATTCGAAATTTGGCAAAGTTTTTCCCCTCCGTTCGTTTTCGTTCGTTTCCGTCTGCCTCTGCCGACACTTCCATGGGCAGTATATGGAACCAAAAAATTGAAAAAACGAACGGAGGCGAACGAACAATAAGAGGCGGAACTATCTGAACGGGCCTTTAAGTTTACGAGACGGAACACCCAGAAGGAAGCCGCGGATCTTAATGAAATTTTGTATGGACATGTATTTTGGCCTAAAAGTGACGAATCCGGAGGAATTTCTTAGGAATTCCGATAAGTTTTGGAAATATTTAACCTCAAAAATGTTAAAATGACATGTCACTGCAACCCGTTTTACAACATTTTAACACATTTGTCTCAAGCCGGAGGTACACGATACGGAAAACGTCATATTTATAAGCGATACGCCATATTTCATATCGTGTGACTCGACGATAAGCAATATGGTGTATCGCTTATAAATATCCCAAAAATTTCGGAATATTTTCGGCACATCCAAGCAATTTGCGGGGTTCAAATTTCCCGAGTCACACCATACAAAACTTTATGTACACAGTTTTGAGATGACTGCTCTTACGGGCGGCGCGGCGTCGCGGTAATCTGTGAATTGCAAAATACAGGTTGCAAACTCATTTTTGCTTATCGTGTGAGTCGATGTCACAAAAGTGACATCTACAAAGATATTTCCTTATAAATATGACGTTTTCCATTAATGAAAAATTTGTTTACTTACTTGAGAAGGTTGACAGTTTTTCGCTCTCAGTTATCGCAATTGCCAACATCGTGCTGATTTGAGTGCGTTCGCCAAGACTGTCGTGGCATCCGCAGATTTTCGCCTGGAAATTACCGAAATTTTATGCAAGATGGAGACAAAAACCGGTTCGACAACACGACGATCTATAGAAGGTGAGATCCAAGCAAAAAAACATAAAGGACCAGCCCAACGTGTACCTACACAAGCAGTCCGGCAAGATCAAGTCGGTCACTGGCCTCAATGGGCAGAAAAAAAATCCGATGTAAAATCCCGAAGTGTGCTGGATTCCCTCATACAGTGCGGGAAAAGTGCGGCGTAGCTTTATGCTATACGAAAAACAAAACACTGCAAATTTTACACAACGGTTTATTATTTCCAAAAACTTTGACATTTTTCAAGTCAAGGCTAGATGGCAGTAGTGATCATGTGAAGTGATGTCACGTCTTTTAATCCACTAAGAAATGGAATATTTCATGGAGACCAAAAATTAAATTCCATTACTCAAAAACTAACTACTACCCCCCCCCCCCCCCCCCCCCCCCCCTTCAAAATACCGAATACGCCGATCGGACCCACGAGCTGTTAGGACCGTTGTCAGATGTCACTTGATTTTTGAACCAAATTTAATTCCAAATTTTTTTTCGTTTTTTGAAATTTACATATCTCAAAACGTAAACTGACAAAATTTCAGGGGGGGTTATAATTTTTTTTTTATTATTATTGAAAATAATAAACCAAAATTGCTTCAAGAATTTCCACCTACCTTAATTGATTTTCGTTTCATTGTAACTCATTGTTGTCATTGTGTTGTAAGCTACACACCCTTTTTTATAATATTATAAGTGATTAATAAATAATTTTAAAATTTTAAAAAAATACATAATATTTTTAATCATAAACCTATCCAATTTCATGAAAAATATGTATTTTAAAGTTTTTGAGTTATAGTGGGTTAAGCCCGTGGGTACGAATTGTTTAAGATGAGTAAATTGTCTTAAAACGAACTTGACGTTTGAAGTTCTTGGCGCGATGACACTGGGTTGTGTTGTTGCTTGTTGAACTTCTTCGATAGCATCCGTCGCTATGTATGCAGGTTTAAGACGTTCTATGCTCGGTGCTTTGTGTTTACCTCTGATGTTGACAACATAGAATTTGTCGCTGCGCGAGATTATAGGAAATGGGCCCTCATATGGTTGGTCCTGTTAAATAAAAGACGTGTCCGTGGTTTGTCTTATACCTATTTATTATTAATGAGCACAACTTTAGCTTACATGTTTTCACTTCAGAGGTTGACTGACAAGTGAGCTTTCAATTTAGGTTGCACACATGCAACTTGTTCGCTCTATCACTAGAGTGTCTTCTCCTTCTCATACATATACAAATGTACTCTACAACTCAACAGGTCCAATTGTTGCTGAGCTGCGGCGACTCGTACGAAAACGTGTGAAGGCGTATGTAAGTCCTTAAAGATGAATGTCCATGTCTCGATGTCGGTACTGGGCGAAGGTCCTTAAAATGTTGTTTCAGACTAACGAGTAATGTTCCAGGATCGGTGTTGCTATTTCCTGGTCGCGGGGAAAGGGATTGTCCGGGCAGACGTAAAGCCTCTCCATATACCAGTTCTGCCGAAGTTGCATTAATGTCTTCCTTCAACGCAGATCTTACGCCGAGGAGTACTGTTGGCAAAACTAACGTCCAGTCGCCGGAGGTATGACATTTGATAGCTGCCTTTAGCTGCCTATGTGCGTTTACTATCAGCCCGTTGGCTGCGGGATGGTATGCCGTCGTCCTAAGATGCTTCGTTCCAGTTAAGCAGGACAACTCTCGGAAGAGATCGACTTCGAACTGCCGACCCTGATCGGTGGTTATGCGCAAGGGAATTTCAAATCTGGCCATCCAGCTGGTGTAAATGGTTCTTGCCACCGTTTCTGCTGTGATGTGCTCCACTGGGAAAGCATCGCGCCATATCGTGTAAAACGGTCGATGCGAGTGACAACGTATTTACATATGCGCGAGTACGGAAGGGGTCCGACGTTATCCATGTGGATATGTTCAAATTTTCAACTTGGAGCGGTGAAATTTCCAGCTCGAGGACGGGTGTTTTTGAAAATAATAAAGACGATTTTTTGTTGATGTCAATCAACTCGAAGGACCAAAATGAAAATAAAAATAACTGAAATAAAAATGAAAGAGAACCGTAGGTTTGCTGATTTAAAAGAATTGCATCGGTTTTATTACATTTATTTCACACTGCAAAAAAAAACTTCACCTTCTTCACATTTCACTTCATACAAAATTCTTTAAGTTAATTCAAGTTAATTCAAGTCAGTTTTTCAAATTATAATAAACAGGAAAAAAGAGAAATTATTTATGAAATTAAATCTGAAAACAAAAACTAAATTGAAATTGAATGAAATTTGATTAGCATTCTAAAGGCGTGTTCTCACGATTCAAGTTTAGTTGACCGATTAAAATTGATCAACAAAACTTGAACGAAAAACCCCGTGAGAACCTTGCATTCAATAGAGTTGATCAACTTTTGACTTGATCAAGAAAAGATTGACCCAGTCAAACTTTATCGTTCAAGTTTATGTCAAGTGCCATATGCTGTAAACTTTAAAATTGAATTTAGAGTTGTCAAATCAATTTCATTATTTTATTCATAAAAGAAAGAATGCAATTGCGTTTAAAATAATAATGTATCTATGTAAAAACTATTAAAGAATCATGTTAGAATTTCTCCGCATTTCTTCATTTACCGAAACTGCTAGTAGATCTACAACTCTACGCACAATTGCTTGCAAAGCCATTTTAAGGAACTTTTAAGTAAATTTTGATTATCACAATTGTCACTTTCTGTAAAATTTCACGCACAACAATGCCAATTGTTGATCAGTTTTTGTTGAAACGTGTGAACGAAAACTTGAACAACTCCTGTTCAAGTTTTGTTGATCAACATACGCATACGCACATCAAAATTCAACCGTTTACGGTTCTTTGAATGTGCTATTCACCAGCTCTTCTCCTAACCCTACCCTAATAATAGTCCAAGTTCCAACGATGTTTTCTCGACGAAATCCTCGCGCGAAGTGTCCAAGCGTTCTCTTCGTTGCTAGTTTTATCTGCAGTTTTCTGGTTAATCTAGAGAGTTGTCCGGGTTGCCGCATGTTAATTTTAACTTATAAAATTCCCTTTTTCTTGATTTAATTTCTCTCCTTGCTTTATTGACAATTTCATTTGTTCTTAAAAATTCGATTTAAATTATTCTTTCTTATTTATTGGACGTTCCGGGTGATGTTTTTAAACAACGGGTGTAGCGATGTATTTTACTACGTTGGTACTGTAAGCACTCTCGTGTCCAGTGCGTGCAATCTCGTCGCATCTGTAGCCACACGAAACGTTGGGTCACTAACTGGTCAGTAGCTCGTCGTCCTGGATGAGAGAATCCATGTAAGGCTTTGAAAACGGTCCTTCATAGGTCCTGCGTTAGAAATGGGCGCTTTGTTCCCGTTGCTGTGTCAAAGAGGAGTGTTGAATGTATTCCTGGTATGACGATGGGCTCCAGTTTTAACGATGTGTTTCCCTGCAGAATCTGTTTAAATTCGTCGTCGTTTGTTTGGGAACGGGCCAGTTCTTCAAAATCGATTCCGGCGTTGAGCGTTTCCAGGTGGGATAGCGTGTCGGCTACTACATTGTTTTTCCCGGAAACGTGCTGAATGTCGGTGGTGAACTGAGCGATGTATTCCAAATGTCGGAACTGTCGAGGCGAACACTTTTCCGGTTTTTGATCCATTGCATAAGTCAAAGGCTTGTGATCGGTGAAGATAGTGAACTCTCGTCCTTCCAGAGAATGCCGAAAATGTTGCATTGCTCGGTAAACTGCCAGCAGTTCTCTATCGAAAGTGCTGTATTTGCATTGAGCTGGGTTGAGTTTTTTTTAAAAGAATGCCAGCGGTTGCCATTCGTTCCCAACTTTTTGTTGCAAAGCGGCGCCGAGAGCAAAGTCGGAAGCGTCCCTAAATATAGCGAGGGGAAGTGACGGATCTGGATGAACTATAAGAGTAGCCTGAACTAATACCGTTTTGCTACTTTCGAAGGCAGCGTCTCGCTCCCGGGTCCATACGATTGGGTCTTTCCCATTGCTTTTGCTTCCTTTGAGGCATTCGGTTGAAGGAGTTTGAATTAACGCAGTGTTTGGAAGAAACCGACGATAAAAATTTATCATTCTTAAAAACTGACCTAGTTGTTTCACGTTCGATGGGCGTGGAAACTCTAAAATTGCTTTTACCTCATCAGGTTGAAAGGCTTGACACCGTCTGTTGATACCAGATAACCGAGGAAACTAACTTCCGTCTTGGCGAACTGTGACTTCTCGCTGTTGACTACTAAAACGTGTTTCTACAGGCGTGTGAGCAATAGTCGGAGATGCCACATGTGTTCCTCCTCTGTTGTGGAAGCTACTGGCCACATGAGGATCTCGTCGATGTAAATGTAAATGAAGTCGAGTCCACGCAAGATGTCGTCCATGAATCTCTGGAAGGTTTGGGCTGCGTTCCGTAACCCAAAGGACATTAATGGAAACTCGTACAACCCGAAGGGTGTGGTGAACGCTGTCTTAAGCCGCATTCCTACGGCGCGTCGTCTGGCTCGGCGTGGTCCTTCACGCCTTTGAAGTTTTGAGGATTTACCGACATTCTACCGGAAAGACGGGCCGAATCCTTTTGTTCACTGTGACACTTTTATGATCATACGAGCCGAGCAACGCGTCGTGGGAACGCGGCTTTAAGTACATCCTCGGGATAAAAACGGATTTGGTTGTTGGCGCGTACTAAGTCGAAGACACTTTTTCACTTTAAGAGGAGGATACACCTAAAAATTTTTCCGAGTTGCAAACTACTACAAACAAGTCAAAATTTTGGTCACCCACATAATCGCAGGTCCCTTTTGCTTGTGTCGGTACCTACCGCCTTTTTGTTCTCTACTCTCTGCTTTCAGAGGCACGCAAAAAAATATCGATTTTCCGATTGCCTTCGCCTTGGTGGTTTCTGCTGTGCTTCTGCTTTCTTGTCTTGTGCATCGAGATCACCTCGGTTAGTACTTGGCGCTTGCGGAAAAAAATGATGGATTGGAAAAGGGATGACGTAGGGGACGGGCAGATCGCAGGTCTTTCGTTCTTGGGTAAATTTCATTCTTGAGTGAATTTTACGATTGTGATTTGTAAATGCCCGATAAGAAAATTATTTTTGGTTGGGTTTGTTTTCTTTTAGATTGGATTTTTTAGAAACTTTACGAATTTAGATTATTATAAATAATAGTTCCATTTTGGAGTACTATTATGGAATTTTTATAAATTAATTATTAATAATCACCTTTTTCTCAATCTAAGAGGGATATATTTTTGCATTTTACCTGCATTCTGTGCCTCTACTTATGAAACATTTTGATTTAATTAATATACACTTGATCAACTAGGAGTATGATTTTTTATAGATTAATTATTAATTAAGAGTTCTTTTATCAACTTAGTGGTGTAGAATTAGAGAGAGAGAGAGATGGCGGTATTAATTTACTTAGTGATTTGGAGGTAAAAAATAAACACATGATTACATAACGCTCTCATTTGGCATTTCAATAATTTATTGATTTGCATTTGACTATTGACCCTAACTAAATTCAGCGATGGCCTTTTTTTTGCTTGCTGTCCCCAGCAAAGCAAGTTATTTTTTTCAAGAAGTTTGTGTAAATATTCGCTGTGCGCATTTGAAAATTAAACGGACTTTAGATTTTAGAACCATGATTTTTGGTTTGCACTGTTTGACACAGAAACGGAATATGTTTATTTCAGTGGCATTTCTTCTATAAAATAATCGCTAGTCAACTACTAATCACCTTCTTTCGCGGCTCGAAATTTGAATCAATTTGGATCAATGAAATGGACGGAATCAGAGTATCATTGGAACCTCTGAACCGCTTTCAACAAAATTTGGAATACTTCTACAACTTACCTCATACGTAATTGCTGAGAAGCGGTTTTTTGAAATTCAATTTAAAAGGGGGTAAAATAAGGGATGAAAGTTTCTATGAAAATTCAACTAAAAAAACTCTGTAAAAACATTTCCGTTCAAATAATTAGTACTTATAATACGTATTTATAACAATATTTAGCGAAAGAAAGTTAATATATAGATAAATAAAACCAGAATTTTGGCATAAATTAATGGGCTGCATTACACCAAGAAGGAGTTGCCCGATTTTGCTCATCTTCGAACTTGACCTTACAATTTTAACGAAGTATTACTATACCATATTAGAATCCTCTAGCTAGAAGCGTTTTCGAGTTACCCTCTCGAGAGATAGACTAACAACAGATAGAGATACATGAAACGGTTTCTTTCCCCTTCCCTTTCATGAACATATAATTCTTATTTTTCTGTCTCCATTATTTTTCAATGGCGTTGAAAACGTTTAGTCAAAACTAATATAGGTACTCTACATCTAGGGAATAAAAAAACAAACCCGTAAAAACAATGGTTTTTACTAAAAATCATATACATATAATTATGTATAGAGGTATAGTAGTGGGTATTGTCAAAATGGTGAGAATTAAAATTTTTTTTAAAAAAAAAGAAAATATGACTTGATTTTATGATAACTTTTTTATATACAGTGCAAATCGCTGTCATTTTGGCATTATTATTAAAGACTTTATCCGTTTTCTTCTGTAATAACGAGATAAAAATTTGATAGAATGCATTTTCATCGACAACGAGCCTAATTACTGTAAAGCTTTAGCTCGATTAAATGACGGGAAGTGTATTAATTAGGAAAGGTTTTCCTTAAAACGGAACAAATACACAAATACACAAATAAACAAACAAGCAAGTTTTCGTGAAGTTAATATAGATGAATTAAAATAATTCAAACTAAAAGAAACAAACCCATCAACACCAAATTTATTTTCGGGCATTCAAAATCATAAAATTCATTCAAGAATGAATTTTCCCCAAAAAACGAAAACTAAGAACGAAAGATTTGCCCCTGCTCTATTTCGCCTTCTCCAAAGCATCATCAAGTTGCAAATTATAATTTAGCATGAAAACTGAAGATGAATTAGTGAATAGATAAATGTAATTATTTTCTTGCGTATGTTTGTATTAAATTATTTGTTTTCTTTAGTTGTTTTTCAATGTTATCTACCTATGTACAAAATTATAAAAATTATTATAATATTACAGACAACTTGCTTGTTTACAGACAAGTTGCATTTGCATATTAAATTGGTACTAGAAAGTAGGAATTCCTAAAAGCAAGGCGAAAATCCTAAAGTCATGAATGAAAATTTACAAACGTTTATGTCACCCTCCTCGTCATAAAATACATAAACTCACAATCCACTGAAAAATACAAATTACAATGAGAACTCGTTTTGCACCTTTTTCTACCCTCCCCGTCCACAAATGTGTCAAGTGGCTAAATTGCCTGAACAAGAAAAATGCGTGTAGGCAAAAATCGAATTTACTTTACTCTACATCACATCGAACTCCTGAAATCTTTCATCCGCCGCAGCGCAGCCTCTAAGTGCTTGTTTTTTGCATATTCTACCTACGTCACTCGCTACGTCGCTGAAATTTCTCTCAGAGGAATCGTGTACATGAACGGCACGCTCATATGATACACAAAGTGTTTGAGTGTATATGTTGTCAAGAAATTGTTGGTCAAAAAGTGTGAAATTTTGCCTATTATTAGGCGGTTACGATTAAATTCTTTGAATTTTAAATCTAAATATTGCTAATATTATGCACCCTTTTATTCAAAAATGTTAAAAAAATAAAAGAAATGACATTTCTTTGTGTATGAATGAAAGAAAATCTGAAAAAATCCGTCCAAAAATAGAGGAAAAATGCATTTACAAAATTCAAGAAACTACTCTTAGAAAAATGTCCTTTCTGAAAAAACTAGGACCTTGTTTAAAAATCGCCCTATTCACAACGGATGCGAGCCTTCAATCTATCAAATGAGGTATATTACATTGGAATCCCTTCAGAAATAGAGGAGTTATCTGGTATCAACTTTTACCAAATTAGCCAAATTTGGCAAAACCACTTTTTTTAAACTGCTATAAAAAAAAATCTAGGACCTTGTTTAAAAATCGCCCTATTCACAACGGATGCGAACCTTCAATCTATCAAATGAGGTATATTTCATTGAAATCCCTTCAGAAATAAAGGAGTTATCTGGTATCAACTTTGGTCAATTTCGCGATTTAGGTGTATCCTCCTCTTAATATATTTTTATCATTGATTATTTTGAAACATTAATGTTCACTTAACTATTTAGTGCTCTAACTCAACTCAATTCTCACTCGAGCTTTTACGAACTTGGATAAATTTTGAAGTTGCCACTACTTTGGGCTCTGAACCGAGACTGAACCTTTAATTTAGGATCTTCTTTTTGATACCTCGGAAAATAATTTCTAATCTATGTTTGTCAATGGGTTGAAGAATCCATTGACAAAACATCCGCGATTTGTTTAGTTACTTTTTCTCTGCAAGTGCCTGGGTGGTCACTTGGGATCATATTTCTCATGATAAATCTAATTCATCTATCTGCAAGTGGTTCGGATGATCACTTGGATAGGTATTTCAAAACATCCGCGCTTTGTTTAATTTTATTTCTTTTGCAAGTACCTCGGGTGGTCACTTGCATAATCAAAATATCCGCGATCTCTTTTAATTAATTCAATGATTCAAAACTATTTGATATGATATATATAAATGTGAGTTATTGTAAAGTCCTGTTCGTAACACATAACCTCGAACTCTCGTTTTGCTATCCGGAGCTTGTCGGGCGGCAACCTGCGTGGCCTGCATGCCACGGGGGTCCTGGTGTCGTCCGTATGTAATGGACCGTGGAGTGTTTGCCCTGCGTGATTGAGCCGCCTGAGCGTAGAACTTCCTTAAACTCGTCTAGGATGTTCGGGAAACTGTGTGATTTTACTAACTTTACACAAGTTTGTTTGCATTGCTGGACTCAATGGCCGATGAACGAAAGTTCTGTCGTTTCGTCGATGAGACGTCCTTGTCGTAGGTTAACTGTGAGACCGAAGTGTGACAAAAAATCAGCCCCTATAATTGGCCTAGTTACATCGGCGATGATGAAACGCCATACGAACTCGCGGCGTAGACCAATGTTAAAAGTGCGAGCGTAGTCGTCCCATAAGTTTGTATTGTGGTGCCGTTTGCAGCTGACAACGTGAAATCGGCAGGTAGCGTTCTAATCCTGCATTTTGATCGTGGAAATAAGGTTATGTCGACACTCGTGTCGATGAGAAAAGTCGATTTTGTGACACTGTCGGTGACAAATAGTCTGCGCGCTTTGTTTATATCGTCGCCGGCTGCGCTTACCGAGTCAAGTTGCGCGACACTTCCGGGCACTGGCACCGTATTTGCGGTGATACCAGCAAATTTCATGCTCTGCTCTGCTGGGAACGATCATCGCGACTTGCTCGACGTGCAGGCGACTTTGCGCGTTGTAATGTTGCAAATTGCAATTGTTTTTTTTTAAATCGTTGATTTCTTCGAGTAACTTGGCTTCGGTTATTGATGACTCGCTGTTCACAGAGGAAGGGCGAGGAACGATTTCGCAGACTTTGTCGGCCAGGCGGGCCGCGTCCTCCAGAGTTGCATCCGTTTCTGACGTTAATATGGCTTGAACGTTGACAGATAAGCGACCCTGACAAAGCGTACGAAGTACCGCATCGTTTACTCACTCCCTGGCTAAACCCTGGAGATGTCGTAGGAATTGTGACGGTCGTCGATTACTAAATTCCTCACCTTTAAGTAAACGTCGCATTTGGGTTTCCTGCGAGACGGAGACTCGATCAATCACTTCACTTTTGAGTTTGTTGTACTTGTTGTCGGCCGGCGGGGAGGTGATTATGTCCTTTACCTCTGCCGCGTACTTGGCGTCGAAATTGGCTACTACGTAGTAATATTTGGTGGTATCTTGGGTGATTCCTCCCAAGACCAATTGCGCTTCTAGCTGAGCGAACCAAAGCGCCGCGCCGGTTCCTCGGGCCAGAAAGGGGGAACACGAATACCCACGCGGTTGACCTCCGTTCCGAGACCTGTCGATGAGTTGCCGAATTGCCTGTATTGCCGGGTGGAGGAGTGGCCATAGTGCAAGTATGATGAGAATGTTGCCGATGATGAAGATGACGACGATGTTGAAAATTACCTTCGATGGTAATAACGAATCACGTCGGGGTCACCAATGAAGGGATACGTTAAATTCCACCTACAAATTACAGCGAAGATTAAAAGCTCGCTGGAGTGCTCAAAATTTCTTTATTGTAACGAATAAAACACAAGATGTATTTCCATTTATATTTTCAAATTCACTGTCAGATCGAGAAGCGGGAGCTCGAATATTCTTATTCTTCACTAAAATGTTGGATTCGGCGTCGTCGACAATTTTATTTGGGTGTCGCGTATACCTTTCCAAGAGCTAGGGAAGTTGCCGCCTCAGTTTAAACTATTCAAATAATTAGAATAATCAATTGCTTGCAATGTCCCCACAACGCGTTTGAGCCTCAATATATTTTCGCATAAAATACCACTTTTATGCATAACCTTACTGTTAGAGTTTGGCAGCACAACGGAAGTTAAGGAGTTGTAATCTAGCAGTCTTCCCTCCAAGTTAATTGCCTCAGCACAATTATAACTAAATTTTGTTTTCTTTTACTTTGTAAATATAAGTGCCCTCTGCACTCAATTTTGTAAGCTTTGTACTTTTGCAATAGCTGCACCATCTACAGCTTCAGTTTATATTCTCTCACTTCAGCCTTCTGCTTAGAGACTTTGCCGCTGTGCATTAGCTCGGAAATTATAACGTTTTTATTCAATCTCGTGTTTTCTTTTCAAGAAATCCCATAAGTTCATCCTTACTTTAACATTTTGGTCCTTCGAGCCGGATAATCGCTAGATTCCGGCAAATATCTAACTAATTTTTACAAAAGTACCACGCTTGTGAATTGTGATAACTGTAACTGTAACAGTGCGTAAAAGTGAACTGATTAAAACGCAACCGTGCGATAAAAAGCAAAACTCTTTTTGACTTTGTGACTCTTGAAAGTGCGCTTCCTTGAGGATTATGTTCTAGCGGAATTTTTGGGTATACATTAAGGACAGCATAACCACATAGTGCAGCCAGCATAGGCACATGGTCATTGGAGACAACTGTAAATCCGATCAACAGTTACGGAACTGCAAATTGGGTGAGCTCGTTCCTTTTCTAACTAATTAGAATTAACTTAACTACTAATTATATTTCTAATTAGCCTGCTCTCACTTCGTTTAATGCAAATCATATTGCGCATTCAAGCTGCTTAATTTCTTAATTTAATCGGAAGTGTAAAATGTTAATGTTAATTTATATCGGAAGTGTAAATTTAAAAAAAACTTCTCTCGCCTTTAAGATAATAACATTTGCCTTTGTTTTGATCTGCAAACTAAGTAAATTATGGCATCGCATAAAGTGAAGGTGTGTAATTCGGCGGACAGAATTACTAAATTTGTGACAAATACCAACAAATAGGAGCAACCAAAAGAAATGTTCCATATTTGAAAACGCAAATAACTTTACTCGAACAATATTGGAAGCAATTTTGTGAAGCGTACGAAAGTTTAGTGACTGCCGCGGCTGAGGAAACTATCGTCGCAGATGATTTAATAACTACAGACATTTATTCGTCAGTTGAATGTGCTTATGTAGACGCGATTACTTGGTTACAAGAGCAGCTGATTGCTCTTCAGCCATCACCGGAACAAGACGTTTGCAATGCAGAATCTATGGCTCACTCTACATTGCGTTCATGCTCTTCCGATCAAGTTCCTAAGTTACCAAAAATTCAACTTCCGACATTTAGCGGCTCTTATTTAGAATGGTCATCTTTCCATGACACTTACGTGTCCTTAATTCACAATAATGCATCCCTGGGAGACGTGGAAAAGATGCATTATCTAAAATCCTCAATTACCGGCGAAGCAGCACTGCTCCTTCGGCACTTAAGTGTTACTAACACTAATTATATGATACCGCTTGGAAATTAATTACTGGACGTTTCGACAATAAAAGGGTGCTAGTAAATTCCAACCTGAACTCGTTGATAAGGTTAGCTAGTATGTCTCCAGAATCTTCAAATGAATTACGATAGTTTTACACAGGGAGTAAGTGCTCTAGAGAATCTTTCGCGACCTGTGAACCAATGGAATGATTGGCTAGTATATTTCCTTTCCAATAAACTCGACAATACGACAAGGAAGGATTGGGAGACATCCCTCAGCAACTCGACTGAAGTTCCCACTTTTGATTCTCTGCGAACTTTTTTGGAAGCTCGACTACAGGCGCTTAGAGCTATTAAAGACAATAAGCCTCAGCTTCCAAGTGCAACTTCAACTTCGCCTCCTAACTGGAGAAAGAAATCAGCTAGAGTAGTACAGAATTCACACACCTTTCACTCATATTCAGAAATACGCTGTATCATTTACTCTTGTTTTGTTCTGACTTTCGTGCAAAAGAAGTTGACGATCGCATAGCATTTTTAGCAAGGAATCATTTCTGCATGAATTGTTTGAGACCAAATCACAACAGTTCTTCTTGTCCATCAACTAAACGGTGCCAACGTTGTCACCAGGCGCATCATACAATGATACACAAGCCAGTTGCTTCAACTTCAGTACTCCGAACTGAGAGTAATCCTATGCAACCCCCACAAATGGCATCAATTTCAACAACACAATCTAAGCCAACTACTTCCACTAACGTTCACTTATCGAACAGTGCAAAGGCGCAAAACTCCACCTTATTAGACACCGCAGTGGCAGGATCGGAATCCTGTTTTATCACTGAATCGCTTAGTTTTCTTCTTGCACTGCCGAGACAACAAACGAATGTAGCAGTGCTAGGGATAGGTCAAAATTAAGCGGGTAGAGCACGGGCGATGGCTCATCCTAGTATTATTTCCTTAACAGACTCTTCTTATCGATTGGAAGTACAGGTGTTAATACTTCCCACCTTAACACAACTGCTGCCTTCGCGACCAGTTTTACGCGAAAATTGGCCTCACCTCATAGGACTGGAACTCGCTGATCCTGATTTTGACAAGCCCGCACCCATCGACCTAATTCTAGGAACCGAGGTTTACTCCAGAATTCAGGAACCAGCTAACACACCCGTTGCTCAAGCAACTCGATTAGGGTGGATTTTATTTGGTCGTGCTTACAATATCGAGCCTAACCCTAAGTTAACTCTAAATTTGCATACGACATTGGGCGACTTGAATGAACTGCTCCAAAAGTTCTGGGAGACAGAAGAACCACCGTCCATCACTCGTCTCACCCCAGAAGACGAAGAATGCGAAGAATTTTTCCTTCATACTCACCGCAGGAGTAAGAACGGACGCTATATTGTGCGCCTCCCTTTTCAGTCCAAACCTGTGGGCGCCTTGGGTACGTTTCAAATTGAGCCAGACCTTTACCGTGCTTACTCGGAGTTCCTCTCTGAATATCTCGACTTGAATCATATGGAATTAGTCCCAAAAGAAGCTGAAATGATGGAAAGAGCATACCATATGACACATCACGCGGTGATTAAGCCGACTAGTTCTACTACAAAGCTGCGAGTCGTCTTCAATGCTTCGCAGAAATCGGTGTTGGGCGTGTCATTAAACGAACTCTTATACACGTTGGCCCTAAGCTGCAAGCAGATGTATTTTGTATCCTACTAAAATGGCGATTTTTTCCATATGTTTATACCGCGGACATAGAGAAAATGTTCCGCCAAATTTTGATGGAACACTCAGACGCAGACTTCCAACGAATTCTTTGGCGCAATAACCCCTCCGAGCCCATTAGATGGTATGTATATTAGATGCTATATATATAGAAAGCATTCCAATCGAAGATCTGGAACAAACAAACACTACCAAGTTCTTCGGAGGCAGTCAAATCAAAGCGCTTGGAATTCGATGGAATCCTTCGGATGATACGCTACATTTTTGCTTCAAATTCTCTACCGGAGCAGTACTTACTAAATGCACAGTGCTCGCCGACATTAGCCGAATTTACGACCCGCTTGGGTGGCTTTCCGCCGTTACTATCACTGGAAAAATTCTATTACAACAATTATGGTTGGAAAAATTAGGATGGGACGATCCTCTGCCTTCTGCCACTACACACAAATGACTCGCTTATAAGTCTGATCTCCAGCTCTTAAATCAGATCAAAGTGCAACGTTGGTTAGGTACGACGAATTCACAGCTTGGCCTCGAACTCCACGGATTTTGTGACGCCTCACTCTCTGCCTTTGGAGCGGCGGTTTATTTAAGAGTTTTGCATAATCTAGAGGACAGTCAGGCCAGTTTGTTGACGTCAAAATCTCGAGTGAGTCCTATCAAGACAATATCGTTACCGCGTCTCGAATTGGCAGGAGCAGCCTTGCTTGCAGAACTTGTAAGCTACATCCAGCACAACCTGGACCTCAAACACGTTCCTGTACACCTATGGACCGATTCAACTATTGTACTGGCGTAGCTGCGAGAACATCCATCGAAGTGGAAGGTGTTTGTAGCCAACCGCGTGTCCCTCATTCATGAAAAACAACCAAAGGCTATTTGGCATAACATAGCTTCAGAGGACAACCCTGCTGATTATCTTACCCGAGGTATACCTGCCGCAGAAATTGCTACGCTAAAACTATGGTGGACTGCACCGTCTTTTCTAAGCCATCCTTCGACATCCTGGCCTCTAACCACCGCTGCGACCCCGTCAAATCAAGTCCAGGAAGAGGTTCGCATCTGTCTGCATAGCTTCGCCACGGAGAAAGACTTCCAGGGTGCAGAAATCCTACTTTGTTTCTCTAGTCTAACTAAACTCTTGCGCATCACAGCTTACTGCTTTCGATTCCTACACAACTGCAGAAGTCGGACACCTAAGCAGTCTGGGATACTAACCAAAGAACAGCTCAATCATGCCCTTGTCTTCTGGATAAACAGGGTACGTAAATGCTCGCTCGGGAGCTGCTCCGGAGCGGCTCTTTTTGCGAGCTCGGGCTCGAAGAGCGAGCCGTGCCATCAAAACTGGCTCCCGGCTCCGAGCTGGTAGCCAAAAACAAGTTTTTACAGGCTCCGGCTCCCGAGCCGCGAGCTACGGGTTTTTACTTTGCTCGCTCTTCGAGCCGGAGCTTTGTGACAGCCTCGGCTCCAGCTCGAGAGCCGGCTCTTGGGAGCTGGCTCTTGAGCTCCTGGCTCGAATGAGTCAGCAGAACAAGAAGAAATCGCACCGAGTGGCAATTCATGCCGCATGCCGTTGTTATGATGTGAAGTTGTATATTTGTGCCGTTGCGGGCAAATCTTTGGACAGCTAATTATCCACTTATTGAGCTTAAAATTTGTAGATATATTCATTGTCGATGACAATTCGATGATGTCGATGATGATTCTCAGATTGTGTGAAAGCATTTCAAAGCTCTCTCCTGCTTTTTATACACTGTTAATTTTGGTGACGTCATCTGTCATGTAAAAGTTAAGCCACATGGCAAAATGACCTCAAATTTACAGTGTACCTGAAAGCAAAGCGAAAAGAAGCATAGTCCTACTCGCATGACGGCCGGCGGCCGAATGATGCGCTCTCGACTTGAAAGCTGCTCGTGTACATATTCAAAGCTCTAAAAGCTGGAGTGCCCGCGGGCATAGGCCTACCCATCTCTGCTCTAAATCCATTTTAGACAAACACCAGCTACTGCGGGTCGGGGGTCGATTGAAGGCTTCATTTCTAAGTTACAATGAGAAATACCCTCTGATACTCCCGCGGAACAGTCAGCTATCATACCTACTCATTTCTTATTCTCATCAAGCTACCCTTCATGGTGGTATACAGGCTACTTTACAGCACCTACGCAGCAACTATGGGGTGATAAAAGGTAGAAGCAAAGTGCGTCAATATGTACGGAATCGCGTTATCTGTTGTCGGTTTAATATGCTACAACAAAAACACAGCTTATGGGTTACTTGTCCCGAGACCGTATTTGCCCATCGAAGCCCTTTCTGCATTCGAGAATTGACTACGCTGGATGCTTTTTAGCGAAACCTGCAAAAGGAAGAGGACATAAAATTCCCAAAACTTATGTAGCCGTATTTATGTGCTTTGCAACTCGAGCTACGCACCTTGAACTGGTAATGGATCTCAGTACCGAAGCCTTTATTGCAGCCCTAAATCGTTTTGTCAATCGCCGCGGGCGCTGTGAGAAGCTGTACAGTGACAATCGGCGGAATTTCACCGGCGCAGACAAAGAACTCAAAACCCATCTTCGCTTGCTTCACGGCAGCTCTTGTTCCAATCTCGTTAGCCAACAAGGAATTGAATGGCACTTTATACCACCAGGCGCACCCCACTTCGGAGGCTTGTGCGAAGCCGGCGTTAAAGCATTTAAGCATCATTTACGCCGCGTAATTGGCAGCCATACGCTTGTACTAGAAGAAATGTTTACGCTACTTACAAGAATAGAAACCTGTCTAAACTCGCGTCCTCTTCACGCCATCACGGATGATCCTAATGACATTTCAGCACTTACCCCGCGCATTTCCTTGTGGGTGAGAGTCTCGTCCTAATACCGGCACCAATTACCTCAGAAATACCGGTCAACCGCTTAAACAGATGGCAGCTGATACAACAAATGTATGAACACTTTTGGCAACGCTGGAGCAAAGAGTATCACACACTTCAAATGCGCTACAAGTGGCAGAAACGAGACCAATCTATCAAGATCGGAGATTTCGTGGTCATAAAAGAGGATAATCTACCACCGTCCAGATGGGCTTTAGCTCGCATTATAAATGTCCATCCTGGTAGTCTCTCTGGGTCATAAAAACGGGATTTGCAAGCGTCCCATTACGAAACTCTGCGTACTACCCGTAGAACATAACTAACTCTTCACCCTTAACTCCTAAACTTAGCTAATTTTTCTTTAACTATCCGCAGACTACAGCTTAACTATTCTCAACTCTAATATTCTCCTCAAGCCTACCTATCACCAGGTCGGCAGGGTGAACTGCTTCGTACAAGTTAATTTAATCTATTTCCCTTGTTGGAAAAAAAAACAAAATTTATTCAACTTATTTGTTTGACAACCAAAATGCAACTTAACTAATTGTGACTAACATTTAACAAGTTAACTTATCTAAGCTGAAGCGAACTTTATGTTCCCACGGAGGGTAGGTGTCTTCTTTGAGATGATCGTGCTCGTAACCAAAACAAGTGCAGGTGCAGTAATTATAATCGCATTTAATTCCCGAAATTCTGTGATCAAAACAACAGATTACAGATGCATTTAGATGCACAGAATTTTCGTGGGAAGTGTTTTCGTGAATTTGGTGTTAACTCGTCCCCCTTTAAGTTTGAATGTCCTCATTCGAACCTTTGATAGCTGATTTTGAGTAGGACGTTTTTCCTGAAACGACGATAATTGGTATGGATTCTTTCCTTCCAGGTTCCTTGTTCAATGCTGGTGGATTGCTACTTTCTTGTAAGTTTCCAGTAGCCGTCGCGTTTGGTTTCTTGACTATGAAGATGACCACTACTAGGATCAGGATGATGAGGGTTGACGATATGCCAGTGCTAAAACTGATGGTTCTGAATACTCTCTTTTCTGCTTGAAGGACTTCTATGTTTTTGGTGTTGTTTACTTGTAGGTCCTTCATCATGTGTAGGGACATTATCTGCTTGAAATTACTTTCGAAGGGAGTTGGTTGTAAGATGGCGGGGAGAACCCGTAGAGTTGATTGTTCTTTGGAAGTAAAAATTCTCTCATTAATAGTTATGCTAGTGTTATGGAATTTGATCAGGTAGGTGCCGGTAAGATTATGGATTTCGTCGCCTATTTGAATACTACCGTTAAATTGATTCAGTAGTATTAGGCCGTCTGTGATTTCTTCTAAAGCTGGGATGTGTTGGTTATTTGATCTACTGCACGTAGATGGACGACTTTTGAGAACGTTAGGCAAACATGTGGAGGAACTAATATCTATTAAATTCTCTTGGCTACAAATAGACAGTGAATTAAATGTTTTACAATTACTTCTTATTCCGTATATTTTATTTTCACCTATCAATATATTATTAAATTCAATTTTGTTTACAATATCGCCCCTTTTTACGGGTTTTACAATTAATTTGTCGTAAGTATCTAGTTTTGTTAAAGGAAGGTAAACTATGTAGAGTAAACACGAATTATTAGTTATTATTTTAATATTAGCGAAATCCAAAGCCTCCTCTGGGGTGGCGAAAGGCATATTTTCCTTTTCCAAGGTGCCGATTGCAAGTTTTATTTCCATGTTCGATAAAATTATTGAATTAATTACTCCTACCTTTGCCCAATGTATGGCGTATTTTATATTTGTTATCTCTTCTTTAATAAATTTTAATTTGTATTGTAAACTGAACTCGAGCTGATTTTTTACCGTGCTTTCTTTTGATATCATATCTTTTATTAGATTTGTCATTTTAGTAATATTATTTATTCGTTCTTCATAAATTTGGTTAATTATAACTTGTTGGTTATTATTTTCTAACACGTTGTTCATTTTGCTTTTTATTATCTCAAAATCTTCATGATCAGGATTTCCAGCGATCCATTTCCATGCAGTACCAATAAAGTCTAAGGATCGTATTGTTTTATGGATTTTAATTCCGTCTAGTAGCGTTTGTATTTGTGGCAGTTCATGTCTTAGGTAGGGTTGTAGTGGGTTTTTATTTGTCGTATGTTGTAAGTAAGTACTGTCTGGATGTCGTCAATGAGATTTTGGTACAAATCCAACTCGATTATGTGAATGATTTTGAAGTTTCCTTCCTGTATTTTGGCTTTTCCCGTACTTACAGAGATCACTTGCGAATTTGTGTAATCCAATATTTGGACTTCGGCGTAAATAGTGCTCACCGCACTCCTGTGGGGAAAACGATGCTGTTTAGTTTCTAATATTACTTTTATGGACTATTTTCCCTGATTCTGTTAAAACTGTTGTATTTCTATTTTCTCTAACTGTTTCGGGTTTATATCGAACAGAGAGTTTCGAGCCTAGCCTTTTGTTTCTTTTAACATAGATTATTTCACCTGGTTCGTATTGTTTTATGGGTTTACGTTTTTCATTATGGAAATTAATATCTTTTGTTTGCTTGACTTTTAATCTTTCTATATTGAGAAGCCTAAGTTTTTCGATTTCTTCGGGACTAGCGTTTGGTGTTCTGCCAAAATAGAGTTCGACGGGTTTCTTTCCCGTGGTGGAATGTATAGACTGGTTATACTCATTTACGGCTCTCTCTAATAGTTCTTCGAAAGTTCTCTCCACGCCGTCGGATTTCAGACATCTCATGATTTCTGTAAGAGTAGAATGGAATTTTTCGATCTGACCGTTTACTTCGCTTTTATAGGGAGGAGTTCTATAGGTTTTAATTTTTAAACTATCTTCCAACATTGAAATTATTGAATTTGCAGCTAACGATTTCTCGTTATCGATCACAACTACTTCAGCGACACTGAAGAAAAAGAGGATATCTCTTAGGGGTTGTTTGAGATCTACTGCAGCTTTAGATTTTACAGGTTTGCAAAAGGCTAGTTTGGTGAATTTATCAATTGCTGTCAGAACAAGTTTATATTCTGTCAAGTAAATATCCATATGCAGGGTATGTCCTGGATACTTAGGAATGGGTGTTGCATTGAGGATTTGATTGTTGGGATGTCTATCGTATTTATTTTCTTTACAGGTTGTACAGCGTTTTACCAGATATTTAATTTTTTTTGACATTCCGGGGAAATAATAATGTTCTAATAACTGTTCCATATTCTCTACTGCATTTCTATGAGCTCGACGATGAGTTGAGAGTATTTTTTCTTCTTGGTGGTCTTCGTTAGTTATGTCCTGTACCAATTTTTAGGTGTAGCGAATTTTATAGTTTTTAAAGTGTAATGGATAGATTTCTTGGATTCTGCCCATGATCCATTCTTCGGTTTTAACTCCATTGATAGTGTTAGGATTCAGATATCGCTTAAAAATAATAATTGTTTTGCGTAAAAGTGTGGCGGGTGTAATTAGGAAATGGGTTGGTAATTTGGTAGCTATTTTCGTTTCCGCAGTTTAGTATTATCTGGTTCCGGAATACGTTAACTGGTTTTTCGACTGTAGGTATTCTATTATGTGAAGAGCTATCGCTGCTATGTTGAGTAATTGAAAGGGCATTTATCTGACTATCTTTGGGAATTCGAGATAGTGCGTCTGAAACAACGTTTGTGCAGCCTGGTTTGTATTTTAACTCATAATTATACTCCTCTAAGATGGCTTTCCACCTTTTCAATTTGGAGTTGTTATTTTTATTGCTTAACGCATATGTTAGAGGTTGGTGGTCTGTTAATATTTTAACTTTTCTTTAACCGTACACAAAATTTCGAAGACTTTTAAGGGCCCATATTATCGCCAGCATTTCTTTCTCATTCGCGGCGTAGTTTTCTTCTGCGGAATTTAGGGTGCGGGATAAAAAGGTTATTGGTTTACCGTCCTGCGCTAGAACTGCTCCTAGAGCAAAGTTCGATGCGTCTGTGGTGAGTTCGAATTCTTTCCTGAAGTCTGGGAAAGAAAGTAATACGTCTTCTGAGAGAAGGGAATTTTTTATTTTATTAAAAGCCTCGGTTGCTTCATTGTCTAGTTGGATTGTTTTTCTTTTCGAAAGCTGTTTGGACACGTGTCCATCTTCCCCTCTTAAGAGCTTTTTCAAGGGTTTCGCTATTTTGGCGTAGTCCTTGATGAAGCCTTGATGAAGCGCCTGCCATTCCGAGGAATGATCGAAGATCTTTTACTGTTTTCGGGAGTGGGAAATCTGCTATTGCTGTGATTTTCTTGGGGTTTGTTTTAATCCCATTTTGTGTGATCACAAACCCAAGGAATTCGACTTGGTCTTGGAGAAAGTCCGATTTGTCTAATTGTATTTTCATATTTGCTTTCTCTAGTGTTTCGAAAATTAATCTTAAGTTTTCAAAGTGCTCTTCTTCGTTTTTTCCAAATATTATGATATCGTCTATGTAGACGTAGCACCGCTTGCTTATGTGCTCACGCAAAATGTCGTCTAATGCTCTTTGGAAAATTGATGGAGCATTCATCAAACCGAAAGGGAGTCGTGTAAACTCGTATTTGCCATGATTGACTGAGAACGCTGTCTTCTCAATATCTGACTCTTTTAGAGGAATCTGGTGGAAACCGCTCTTCAAGTCAATTACCGAGAAGTACTTGTTGTTTCCTAAGTTAGCTAGAACATCTTGTATTTCGGGAATTGGGTATTTATCAGGAATTGTCACCGTGTTGAGTTTTCTGTAATCGATAACTAGCCTGTGTTTCTTTTTCCCTGAATTGTCTTCTTTTTTTGGGACAATCCACACTGGCGAATTGTACGGTGACTTATAGTGGAGGCGGTTCGCAGAAATCGTTGGCATTTTGGTATGAAAAGGTGCCACTTCGTACAGTTGGTCTTTAGAGTAAAATAAAAGATTTGACCCGTGGAGCCTCCGAGATTTTCGGTGCGGGGGGTTTAAACCACCCCCCAAAGTTTTAGGGGGTGAAATCTCACAAAAACACGTTTGGGCAATATCTAGATATCGTTCCACCGCTAAAATGTTCTTAATCTGCTGCTGGTAGATACAGGAGTCTGTTTAGACCAATTTTTAAATTTTGGGGGGTGGTTTTGGGGGGTAAGATCCCCCTCAGCCACCTGCGCACTAAATTACTTTACGTCCAGGATCGAGCAGAGGCTTTACTAGGCTTCCACGCTTTTACTGGCTGCGATACGGTTGAGTTCTTCGCCTTAAAAGGTAAATGATAAAGTGCAAACAGAACAGTATTTAAAGAAATCTTTTTTTTTTAATGACTATATTATTATAGGTAAACGAACCGCATTTAAAGCGTAGGAAGATACTGACACCGCCTTTTTCAAGATGCTCGGCACTCCAACGGCCACCCCTGGAATGATTTTGTCCGCCATGGATCAGTGCGAGAAGTTCGCAGTGCGTATGTACGGTTTGGTGGACATCAACACTGTCGTTTTGGCCTGCCAAGTTTTATTTGGTTCACACGACAAGCCGGTCACTCTTATACCGCCGACGAAGCATGTCTTAGAGCAGCACACTCTCCGAGCTGCCTATCAAGCAGGTCAAATTTGGGGTAGGGCTGCGACAGCCAGCAGCATTCCCTCACCGGCTGGTTGGGGCTGGCAATTGAATCAAAATTTAAAGAAAGGGTGGGAGCCTTTTTGGAATCCCCAGTCTGATGTCTGGGGGGATTTAGCCGAGTTCGGTAGATGTGGCTGCACCGCAGGGTGTGCGTCGAAGCGGTGCAAGTGCCAGAGAAACGGACTGCCCTGCACCAAGAGCTGCAGAAATTGCCGAGGAGAGTGTGCAAACAAGAGGTAAAGTAGTCATCTATGATGCAAAAAACCAATGAGCGTTATCGTTTACATATTTCAACAATGCATTTCCTTCTATTTTAGCCGCAAAACACTGGATCCAGTCATGGAAGTAGCGGAGAACCATGAGGGAGATCCAGATGATTGCCCCCTCATGGACTATTCCATTGACGATGACGACTGAATGATACTTACTGTTTTTTTTCTCAATTATTTTGTATCATAGTATATCATTTTTTAAAAAATAGCCCACAAATATCAAATTGCGAAGTGTTTTGCTCACATAGGCTTGTATGTTCGTTGTTTCTGCTCCAAACGACACCAAACTCAACAAGGTTGCAAATTGGTCCAATTTTTAACGGTCGATTGGTTTAAAATTTAACTTATTAAACGAATGGGTAGTCGTATGGTTGCGAGAATGTGAGAATTCATCTTACCATGCGCGAAAATATACGAAACGATGTGCCGCACGTCCCATTTCGGCCACTTTGAATTTTCAACCACCAAACGGAAGGGTTGGGGGTACATAGAGCAACCCCCCACCCCCTCCACAGCTTCTGCATAGCATGTGGATGCGTCGGAGGGCCTGTTGTGCACTTCGGACGCATTATTGACGACGAGAAAGCCGACCTCACCGCGACGTAAAGTAATTTAGTGGGCAGGTGGCTGAGGGGGATCTTACCCCCCAAAACCACCCCCCAAAATTTAAAAATTGGTCTAAACAGACTCCTGTATCTACCAGCAGCAGATTTAGAACATTTTAGCGGTGGAACGATATCTAGATATTGCCCAAACGTGTTTTTGTGAGATTTCACCCCCTAAAACTTTGGGGGGTGGTTTCAACCCCCCCGCACCGAAAATCTCGGAGGCTCCACGGGTCAAATCTTTTATTTTACTCTAAAGACCAACTGTACGAAGTGGCACCTTTTCATACCAAAATGCCAACGATTTCTGCGAACCGCCTCCACTACGCCGGCTCAAGCATATACTTAATTCCGTGGGTTTGACCTTGTACAGTTATGTACAATGTTTGTTTATTATTCTTGGGTTAGGTCGTTACCCATTGTCGCGTTTGCGGATCTGGTTAATGTTTACGTTTTAGGTTGATGTGTAGTTAATTGCTTTTTCGCTTGCTTGTGGGAAACCGATCACAACAGCTATCTCTAGACATCTAAAAGAAACAGGCCATACAGTAACCACAGAGAATGTAAAATTGTTGCATGGATTGGAGGGTGGTAGAATTTTAGATAGGTTTGAAGCTCTAGAGATTATGAAAGCGAAGTTTCAGGGGAAAAATATTTTAAATAATATATTAGACTACAGTTATAACAATCCCCTGCTAGAGCCTAAACTTTTCTTCAATGTACCCTAGACTTAGTATTTTCAGTCTGTAACCTGATGATGCCCTAACAAGGCGAAACGCGTCGTCCAAAGTTTTAAAATAAAAATTGGAACAAAACAAGTGTGTTTTTCTCGTTTTTAAAATGTCGTTAATGTTCCAACAAGTGCCATCGAAGAAAACTCTTGATTAATTGGTACAGTTGATTTTTTTCGTTACGTAATTCTTCCAGTTCCTGGTCAAAGAAATCAGATTTTTCAACAACTTTTTTTGTTTTGACAGCACTATTTGATAAATTATTCAAAAGCCAATCTGTTTTATTGTTCACTGTTTCATTTATTACGTCGTTCCATGATATTGACCAGTTTTCAATCTAATGCCATAAGAGTTCTTGTGAATAATCCTTCCAAACTTTTATTTCTTTGACTTTTTTCTTGCCCATACCCTTTTTGCCTTCAACAAAAATTTCGATATTTCGGT